>SRMA01024549.1:0-37203 GCA_007224835.1 Danionella cerebrum | reverse complement strand
CCTGACCAAAGAACTGAGGGATTCACTGCACTGCAAGACCTCTGACCTGCACATGCCTCACAAAGAGGACCATTCCTCGCTCTTCAAAGGCCCTGAATCTAACGCCGGGATTTGAGATCAGTCTCTGATTCCCTACGTTTTCTTTAAGCAACACAATTCAACAAATGATTGAACAGCTTCCTCTAGAGATGTTCATGTCTGTTTCAGTCTCTTGATGCCGCAAGCTGCTGGTTCCCTGCAACGTTTGCATGAGGCTTTAGATTTTTCATCATTTCTCTTAATGAAATGCTACCTGACAGCCTGCTCAAAGCTACCTACCTCTTCCAGATCTCCCGCTGTTCCTGTAGCGAAGGTGAAGGCTCTAAATGTTTTGATGTTTAAATAGGTTCTTTTATCCCAGCTTAATATGCAGAGGAAACCGTAACGAGGCATTTGTACGCATATGTCCCTGAAACGTGAAAACACTGGGGATCTGCAGAGAATTGTGATCAGCTAATCAAACCTTGCTTCAGCTTCAAATGTTGACAGCAAATTGAAATGTTTGGTTTGAGTTCTTTGGATGCATGCAAACGATATTAGCCTAGTGGTTTTGCCAAGAACAATACACCAGAAATGTTCCGTTTCTATACACAAGCTGAACTGGTATTTCTTCCACCACTGGTTCCTTTCTTTACCATTTGGCCCACAACTGGAACCACAATGTTGTGAGTTTAGACCCAGAACGAAAGTCTCCGGATATATCTCCGGTTAGAACCATTCCTCCAGCACAAAGCTATAGATGGAGTGAAAACACAAGTGAAGAGGTCGAGGGCGAAGGACACATCATCATCATCATCATCATGTCAGGTGGTATCACAGAGCCATGGAGATGCTCCCTGAACTCCTGAAACAAGTTCTCATCATTGGAAGACTGTTGTTTGATGAATGAGTGAATGTCTTCTGTGTACGAAATAACGTCTTGTGATTAAAACGTGTAAAGCACGCATTATTTTTATTTATTAGTCGCAGTCTCTTGACAGAACACGCTTGTAGATGGATGTGTTCGACGAGCTGTAGCTTAAAGCTCTTATTGTTTTCTTGAGGCACATCTTTCTGTTTATTTCTCGATTCTGTCCATCTCTCTTCCACTGAACCCATCTCACTCTTTCTCTCGCTTCCTTTCTCTCTGTCTCCATGACTCCCATTTTTCTCATCTGCCACCGCTGTGTGGAGTAAACACAGTGTTAAATATTTCAGCGAGCTGCTCGAGCTCATGAGTGGAGGCTTCCGAGGGTCTGTCCACCTCTTATTTGTCAACCTTTCAAATTTAGTTTACTGTTTGGCCCCGGATCACATCTATTATTTATTTTTATTTTGAAATAAAAATAGTCAAAATGAACATTCAAGCAGTTGTATGAATAGTGCTGAGAGCTGCATGTACAACAGAACCCAAACTCCTTGTGCCCTTCATCTCTCCTAAAGTTCCCTGAAGGACCTGAAGTTCTTGTTTTGTGCTTTCCTCAGATCCCGGAGCAGTGGTGGAGACTCACAGTGCTGTTCCGTACGCTGTGATCGGGGGCATCCTCGCCCTGCTGGTCTTCACTGTTATCTGTGTGCTCATCGTCACCATCTGGTGCTCCGTCCGACAGAAAGGTGAGCTCTTGCACCGACCAAGACCCCGCACACTTAACCTGGGGCCACCGTTCAGGTGAGAGAGAGGGGAACACGGAGCTATACCCCCCGGGATCTTCAGATATTCTCCGCTCGCCCCTGTATCTTATTCACATGGGCTTTTGTAAATTGGGGTGGAGGTGGTGGGCGGTGCTTCACATGATTCCAGCCGCCAATCAGAGTCAGAAGCAGTTCGCAGAGCTCGGGGAGCAGAGACACGGAGCATTAGGCTTGATCCCGTCTAACCTTGTGCTGCGGGAAAGGTGATTAATGGTGAGACAGTGAAAGGAGAAGATGGCTGCTCTGACGCATTATGCTGGTCCTGCGTGGTCCTCACCAGCGCTGCTTTTAATAACCCCATCCGCCGGTGCTTTACGTTAAAGTGCAACTGCGTTCTTTATGATAGATCCTTTTAATTAACCGATGACTTGTGCCCGGCTCGTTTCTCCTCTTTGTGCCCAAGACTCAGAGGCAACGATACCGACGGGAAAAAAGGCTGAACCGTAGAGAAGCGCTGATCTGGCAGAAAATGGAAGAGGTGATTACTCTAATGAACTCGGCGAGTAATTGGAACTTGAGTTACTAAAGACCGTTTTGCTGTGCATCTTGGCAGATGAAGTTCTAGATTTCTGCAAGTTTAGATGTACCGGTAGTTATCAATCCCATGATAAAAACAAACATTTGCTTTCTAGGAATACTACAAGAAGCAGGCGACCGCCGCCGGGACAGAAAACGAACCAATGCAACAAATCGTCAGCTAGACTAACAATGCCTTTACCTACTGTTGAAAGTAACTCTTTATCGGTTCAATCTTCTCTTGAAATCACTTCACTAAAAGGAAGCTTCAGGCCAGGGGAGTCAAACTCAGTTCCTGGAGGCTCCGGCGTCCAGGAACAGATCCCGACTCCCCTGATGTAGAGGGGAAATATAACCTCGATTCTCTCTCCCTCTGCAGGTTCTTATTTGACCCATGAGGCCAGTGGTTTGGATGAGCATGGCGAAGTTCAGGAAGCGTTCCTCAACGGAAATGAAGCCAGCCAGGGCAAGAAGGAATACCTACTGTAGCACCACCTAGTGGAGCTCCTGAGAAATTCTGGACCACTGCAGGCCTGCACACATCAACACACACTGTTCGCAAATAGACCTACACCAACACAACGAGAACTACAACCAGTGGAATCACAGTCGTGCCATAAAAGATGGAGTGGGAAGGAGAGGTCGGGGAAATAATGGAGCAGGGTGGAGCAATGTGTGCCGAATATCATTACGTTTGTTCCAAAACTCTATAAGCAACCACATCATTAGAACCGGGAGAGAAAGGAATCCATTCTAAGCCGACTCGGACGGCACGGTGCCATTGTGGCTAATGAGGGATTGAACGCCTCGCTGGGAGCTGAAATCCTCTGCATTTGCCAACGCATCAGGCCTCGCGGAGACTGAGCCGGTTAGAATAATTTCACCAATGGTGCCATCCTCGTAAAGTATTCACCGATGCATTTCAGCTGACGACTTCCATTATCTGCTCTCTGGCCAAAACCGACCACAGCGGGGTCTTTGGGTTTCTGAGCTTCTGATCCTCGACTCCCTCCCATGCTCCTCCTTCTCCCTCCTCTGTCTCTCCGCTATTGTTTGTTAATAATTAAGGGATTAGAGATGTTCTCTTTCATGAACTGAATGAATTAAAGCTGTACACTTGCTCCGCCGCTGTTAAAAGGGGCTTAATTATCACAAAAAGTGACTCATGGAACGTGGAAAACCGGCAGGAAGGCTGTTTGTACAGAAATGTCAGAAGTTTCTTTTGTACCGCTCCACACAAAACCCCAGCGAGGCATATCTCTGAAGTTACTGTTTGTATGAGAAGTTATAATGTAAGTTAATGACTCTTTTGAGGAAAAAAGGGACTTTTATGCGCATTATCAAGCGCTATTGTACTAACACAGAATATTAGCTTAGACGTCCGAAACTGAACAAACTACTGTTATAAAAATATATATTTCTTTTGTTTTTAAAAGATGTGAGAGGTCCTAATTGTTTGATTGATTTTTATTTTCACTATTATGATTGTCGTTATTGTTATAATTGTAAAGGTTATAAATCTCCCCATGCTTTAGTTTTACAAGTAGAACAAGTCGTATTGTCCTTTTCTCTCTCCTCCACCTTCTTCCTGTTTGCTGTCTCTCACTTCCTGTTTATTTTATAGCTGTTGCGTCGCTGTTGATATAGCTAACTGTACATCTTTTTAGTAGAAAGATACCAAGCACGACAAAATAAAAGTACCTTAAAGAGTCCAGACTGATTTCCTGACTCTGAGAAGCCAACAATCAACGCTCACAGCAGCGATAAAGGAACGCAGCGTGGAGAAAGAAAGGAGATTTTAATTAGCAGACGCAGCCAGCAGCGGTGAACGCTGTGAATGAGATGATGAATAACAAGACTCTTATTATACAGGAGGAGCGAGAGAGAGAGAGAGAGAGAGAGAGAGCAGGTGCATTAAATAGTGTCTTCCATTATTCCACTGCAATCAATAAAGGATAGCGGCCCTCGCTGAGCGCTCCTGGAGGCCAGCGTTTGGATTTAAAAGCCACAGGAGGACGAGCAATCGATGTGTTTTTCCGTTATTGATGGAGAAGCCTGTCATAAACAGTACCGGGAGCTCACGTGCCAATCAAAGTTCAACAGCTCCTCACATCCACAAGTGCATGTGCTCACAACCTCCTTCCTGTGTGCTTCACCCGGCGTCTGCAGATAAGACGAGATCGTAATCTTGGTTCTTCTGCGAAGTGTGGCGCTCGAGTGAGCTGATCCTCAACCGAACACTCGACCCCTTGACTGTCTTACACACACTCCTCTATTTCATATTAAAAAGTACAAACTAGGGCTAAAGCTAAGGCAGGTGGGGGTGGGGGTGAGAGGGAGTCTGCGGAATTCAGTTGATTTTATTTTCTATCTCCATTTATGAAAAGCGTGTGTTTTTCTGGAGGTAAACTTTCTTTCGTTTAAGGGAACGTTGTTGGTGTGGACTTGACATCAGGCCCCCTGGGATGTTACACTATGGATTTGAATCATCCGTGCTCCGTATAATGGGCCCGTGCCAGAGGAAGCGGGCAGAGCTGGTTGCAAAAAAATCGACTGAAGCTGTTATACGATGAAAGACTGTAATTTCGGCAGGAAGCTGAAAGCTCTGGAAAGAAGAACAATCGAATAAACTCTGCTCAGGAGGGCTTTTAACTTGTTTTTCTTTCTGACAGTCTGCGTTCGCTCAATCACCTCGGTAGGCGAGGTGAGAGGGTGCTTTAATGAGAGAGAAAAGCATTTGCAAGAATGAAATGAGTGTTAGACGGTGATCAAGTGGCAGATGAATCAAAGTTGGGGCTGAACAAAGGCCTCGGGTGGAGGGTTTCATGCTTGGATCCAGGGCAGATAATGGCTGGATGGGAATGAGAGGAAGAAGCAGAGATCACAACACAAACATTCAGAGACAAAAGGCATCATTTCTTACCCCGGTGCTGGAAAAAGAATAATCTAATTAGCCTGAACCCGAGCTTTTATTCAAGCTGCCCATATGAAGTATGTGTTTAATCAAAATAGCTATGGAATCTCTTTCGCCCGGGAGTTATAGAGTGGTTCATTATGGCGACGCATTTACACGCTCTCTTTCATTTGATAGGCTATTACAGTTTGTATAATTAAACATTCAGATCAAACTCAAAGCTTGTGATGGATTTGCACATTTCTGGGACACATTTTGATATGTTATATTTAATTATGCATATGCACACACATAATAGAGGCGTCTGAGATCGATGCTGGAGCGGCTTAAGCTAAAGCCTGGAGCATCATTAGGGAAAGCATTTCTGTAATTTCTCATCGCATGGTCCATCAGAGGATGTTGCTGTTCAACTAATTGAGTTCGTTTGTATTTGTTTTTCTGCCTAATGGAACTGTCCCTGGAGAACGGTTGGATCCCTCAAGCATCTTGATTCCCTCACATCCACGTGCAGAATCCCCCAGGAGCTCAGGTGTTTTATACTCAAACCCTCAAAGTTGAAGGAGGACAGAAAACAGTTTTATAGCTGTGCAATCAGGCTTTAATCATGAAGCACCTTAAAAGGCTTTCCTCTAAAAACCAAAGCTATGACTGGCTCCGTTCGGCACAGGTTAGATTCTAAAATCCAGATCAGAGAGTTTCCAGAACAAATGCAAAATATACTTTCATCAGAGAACTCTGGAGCACTCTTCAGCATCCGTCCACATCTTTTCCTTCCCATCTCCTCTCTGTTAATGTTCTGTAACGACATTGTGTGTCTTACCCTCCTAGTGCAAGGTGTCGATGGTCGCAGGCGCTCGAGTTAATGATCTGCGGCGAGTGTGGCACCATTTGGGAATTCATTAGTTCATAAATATTCATCAGCATTAAAAGAAATAAACAAGTGGAATCCACCCCGTGTCAGTTAAACCTAGTTCAATGTGTTTGAAGACGTCGTCCTTAAATAACACTCTCTTTAATCACAATATAAAATATATAAATAGAATAAACACTTACAGACTGATTTACAGTGCCACAGTTTAACAGTTTACACCGCAGAGAACACAGTGCTCTATAGCCTCATCAGGATGAAATTCCAATTTTTTTTATTCGTACTGGTTTATTCACATACTTCATGTTATTACACAATCTTGCTCAAATAATGCTTTTTTTTATCTCTCAATATGCCGTTGGTCGAACCGATGCAAGGATTGTGCAGAAAATTGCAGGCTACAATTGAATTAGTTGAACCTGTAATTACACATAACCCTTGCTCGAGCTCGCTGCATAACTCTTACCCTCCATGCCCTCTGCACATGGCCTCCCCAGAGACACTTTGCCTTGGCGTGTCAGCCCAGTGTGCTCACAACTGAAAGTGCTGCCCACAGATTTGACTCTAAGGGCGGTAACCCCGGTCAGACTGGGCACAGATGACAAGGAGCTCTCGAGGCTTTCGATCTGCCAAGCACTGCTGGGGAAAGAGCGAGGGCATGACGCTGTACATGTGCGAGAGAATAGAGGTCATCAAAGAGGTCCTGTAGAGTCGAGCGGCACCTGGGGCAAGGAGTAACAGAGTGTGGGTGTCACCGGGTGATGTGCCGGGGCAGGCAAAGAATCGCAAGAGAATGGAGAAACTCAGTTTGAGAACAAATAGAGCTCCGCTTTGGGAAAATGTGAAACCTATAGGAAAATGCTTCTGAAGGAGTCACCTCCCAAACGTACAGCCCAAGTCCCAAAGATCAGAAGCTCCTAGCAGGCATCAGATGGCCTCAGCAGCGATCAAGATGCTTCTCCCTTTTAGAGTTGCTTCTAATCAAATGAAATGTAAAAATCTTGCTGCTCGATGAAAGATCTAATGTCTCTTTCACTCGTGTAAGTGCACATCAGTTATTTACCAGTTGATTTGTGTTACGTTTATGAACAAATAACTTCAACGCTGTGAGCAAAGCTTCAGAATCAGCAGCAATGGCTCTACAAAAAAAAACAACTCTACGTACAAAGATGCTGAACAAAGTAAAGCCAAAAAATGAGAAAAGGATTTGGGGTGAAAAGACAATTGAAAAAACATATTTAAATTATGAAAATAGCTATAAAAATGGCCCTGAAATGTTGAAATCTACCAACTGTCTCTTAATGAACCTGACCTTTCACAAGCCGCTGGCAGCACTCAGGATGCCACAGTAATGAACAGTGATTGTGCGAGGTCTTCATCCTTTCATTAATCCCCTCCCCCGTGCAAAATGACTACCTTGAATAATGAGTTGTGTGAAAGTTAGAACTTGTTTTATTCTGTTGTTCCATTGTAATGCTCCTGCTCATTACCCGGCGTAATTAATTTTTAGCTAATGAACTTGTGATACAATTAACATTCAGAGGCCTGCGCATACAAAGAGAACAGGCTATAGATCAACGGAAACAGCGCATTTCCAGCAGAATTGAAAGTGAGAGATCCCTGATTAGTGGCAACTCCTGCATTATCCTCCAGTTCTCTAAAAACTGATGTTTCTCTGTGTTTAGTCGATTCGTCTGGAACCAAGTATTTGCCTCATGCAGAAGCTGTTAATCACTGTTTGGAACCATCTGATTGGTCCAAAAGACTACGGTTGAAACTATACCCGAGTCTATGAGCTCTCGTGTGGTAAGGGCTGAAATGGAGGATTGAAAAGCCCAGGATTCAAAAATTCCCATATCCCTTTGAACACGGCCTAAATGTGTGACAGACTATTTCCTGTCTGTGGCAAATGTTACATATACTTATTTCTCTCTCGCTCTCAATAATAAACTGAACTTTCTCTAACATTGTTTGTGTGGAGTCCACTCTTTTTTGATAGTAATACACAACTCGATGCCTTTGCTGGTGCAGCGCAGAATACTGCGCTCAGGTCACTTCAGCAGAGCTTTAGTTATGCACACACGGAGAAAAACATCAGCGATAGATTTCCTAACTCCAGAACTCTCAGTTCCGGCAAGATGGCGCACTGAGTAGTAACACTATTACGTGCTCTTGTACTTAATCCCGTATTTGTTTGGTTTGACTACTAATAGACTATTCTCACCTCTTAAATTTGTAAAATAAACATACTCTCCAGTCTTTGAAACCATGAGTGATGTAGAAGACCATTCATATTCTATGAACATAACAAAAGAATCAAGCAAAAGAGAACGAGGTACTGAATTTGATCCACCCACACCATGCAAACCTCAAAAAGGTAAAAAAATCCAAAATACAGACAGAGAGCGTGGTGGATAATGAAGTATCCAACTTGATAATATTGGACGCAATCAATTCTCTTGGAACCAAGGTCGATGCTCAACACGAGGAAATTAGCTCGCAAATGAAACAACACAGTGCGATGATTACTAGCGTCGCCAAATCCATCCAAATTCACGCACAGGAGTTAAAAGAATGCAAAGACAAAATCAAAACAATGGAAAAACAAATTGAAACACTCACAGAAGTTAACAATGATCTAAAAGTTTGTGTGCTGGAAGAGGAACGGTACAAAAGAAGGTGGTGTCTTCGTATAAAAGGTCTGAAGGAAAACCCCAGTGAACGTATAAGGGAAGATGTGATTCAACTTCTTGGCAGAATAACGCCCGAGTTTGCTGCTTCTATGTCGGAGGCGGTGGATGTTGTGCACAGGGTGGGAAGGAGAGAAGCCAATCGTCCAAGAGAAGTGATCATTCTCTTCACCCGCAGGATGGTCCGGGATGAAACATGGAAAAGAACCAAGGCATCGTCGATATGCAAGGAAGCTGGTATCTGCTTTGCAGAGGACTTAACGAAGGAAGATAGACTTTTAAGACGTGAGTTATAGCCAAGAATCGAACAAGCAAGGAAGGAAGGCAAAGCGGCTGGATTTAGAGGTCCATTTGGTTACATTGATGGTAAACGAATTACCTGAGAGATATTGACTGTTTTGATTTGAGGTGAGATGGTCAGATATAAGATACGGGATCTTATTTGTTTTCTATCTTTCAAACGCATTTAGTCTGAGAAGAGTCAGACAGCACTTTTATTGTTGTTTATTTTATTTTATAGTATAGTTTATTGTTGTTCACTTGTTCATGTTCACGTTAAAATCTAACATCTCATTTTCATCTTTGAATTGTAGGGGTTTAAAAGACTCTGTTAAGAGGAAGGCAATTTTTTTATTTTGTAAATCTCAAAAATCAAACTGTGTATTTTTACAAGAAACTCACTCGGAACAAACAGATGTTTTTTGGAAAAAACAATGGGGAGATAACATGTTATTTAGTCATGGATCCAATCGATCTGCAGGTGTCGCTGTTTGCATGAATAACTGCCCTGGTAAAATTATCACTCACATGGCTGATGTGGAGGGTCACTGGCTCGCAGTAGTCTTGCACTTTGACGGAAAATTTTTTATTTTGATCAATGTGTATGGATATAACGTTCGCTCACAGAATAGGGATCTTTTGGAAACAGTAACAGACGTCATGAATAACCTCAAAACTAGGTATCCTACAGACTATATTTTAATTGAGGGCGATTTCAACATGACACCAGATGAATATATGGACAGATATCCTTCTACTTTTGAGAGGTTTCATATAAATCACATCGTTCAAGACTTCTGTTTATCAAATTCGTTGACTGATATATGGAGGAATTGTAACCCCACAGTTAGGCAATTTTCATGGTTCAAACCAAATGGCACTTCAAAATCCAGAATTGATTACTGGCTAGGATCGAATACTCTGTTAAGTTATGCAACTAAATGTAATATTTCAGGAGCCCCCTTAACTGGTCATAGTGTAATTAGCTTAACTTTAGATCAAAAGGAAAATTCATTTAAATCTAAAGGATATTGGAAATTTAATGCAGACTTGCTACAGCACAATGACTTCTGTGTTTATATAAAAAAAATAATAGCTGAATTTAAAGTAAAAAAAATGCAAAGTGGTATTAAGTGGGAATATTTAAAACATAGGTTAAGAGAGTATTCTATCACATTTAGCAAAAATTTGATAAAAAAGAAACGGGAAAAGGAACTTAAATTGATTCAAGAGATCAATAAATATTGCTGTCAACCTAATATGTCTGATGAGGAGAAACAGAAACTTGCCAAGCTTCATTCTACTTTAGACGAATTCTACATAAAAAAGGCAAAAGGTGCGTATGTGAGGTCCAGGGTTAACTAAGAAAAAAGACAATTTAGAAAGCTTAAATGTGGATAAAAGTCTTGAGAAATGTAGACTGATAATGAACACTTGGCTACAAAGAGACATAACAATCTTTGGAAGAATTTTGTTAACGAAAATTGAAAGTCTTTCTAGATTCATTTATCCATGCTATTCTTTAGCAGTGTCTGCAATAAAGATAAAGGCAATAAACAAATTAAACTTTGATTTTATTTGGAAAATGAAAAGTCATTACATACGTAAAAGTGATATGGTTAAAGAATATGAAGAGGGAGGCCTTAAAACAATTGACTTTGATATTATGAATGGGGCCATCAAACTTAAATGGTTACAGTCTTTCGTAAACAACGAGTCGTCATTTTGGTTTCAGATTCCTTCAGTTATATTCAAAAAATTTGGTGGTATTAACTTTTTATTACAATGCGATTTTGAACTGTCTAAACTCCCCATAAAACTTTCAGATTTTCATCAACAAGTTCTTTTATATTGGAAAATGATTTTCAAACACAGTTTCAGCCCGCATAACATGTCAATCTGGAACAACAGATGTATTTTGGTGAATAGGAAATCCTTATTTATTGAGGATTGGTGGAATAAAGGTATTTGGTCACTAATACATGTAATGGATAACTCAGGTAATTTTTTAAGTCTTAAGGATATTTGTGATAAATATAAATTAAGTTGTTCCCAGAAAGTATACAATAAAATGTTAAAAAATATACCTTTACAGATGGTTAAATTAGTGAAAGAACATTTAAAATACTCATCATTAAGTCCCAAAATGACTGATCTTATGATAGAAAATGTTAAATTCTCAGATAAGAAATGCTCAAACAAATTTTTAAGGAATTGGTTATCATATAAATATTTTCCTGGTCCAGTTAAGAGATCTTACATATTCAAGCATTTAGATAAGAAGCAAGTATCTAAAGTGAGAACAAATTTTCTTACATTCCCTATTAATCCTAAATGTAAAGAGGTCCATTTTAAAATTATGAATCACATCTATCCAGCTAAAGAATTTTTGAGAATAAGATTTAATGTCGGAGATTCAAATATATGTCAATTATGCAATTTACAAATAGAAACTGTAGAACACTTGTTTTTTCAATGCAATTTAATTAAAACCTTCTGGAATGACATGTTTTTTTGGATTCATCAAAAGCTACCTATAAAACTGATTCTTACATGGGAAATTATTAAATTTGGCTGGCTGTTCAGTGATAAAAAATTATACCTTGTTGTAAATACCATGATCATTTTGTCTAAATTTTATATCCACAAATGTAAATTTTTGAAAATTCAACCGCATTTAAGGGTGTTTAAGGAGGAATTTGCTAAATATCTGGAAGTTTTGAGTGGAATGAAGTCCAAAAGCAAAGTACTTGTACTCCGCATTAGAGGAATTTGGTTTTGTAATATAGATAATATTACCCCTGCTTTTTGTTTAGTTATTTATTTTTTGTTTTGCCTTCTTGCATTTGTTAAGATCTTATTTATTGTTCTTTTTTTTTTTTTTCTCGCTCATGTGTATGCTCAGTCTTTGTATATGTGTTTTAGGTTGAGAATGCCTTTCTGTGTAATGTTCCTAAGCATTTAATAAAAAAAAAAACTTTAAAAGTGTACGGTCTACGTACAGACTAGAATAAATGTTCAAAATATATAAAAAAAAAAAAAAACTCCAGAACTCTAAACAGATGCGGCACGGTGTGTTTGGAAGAAGAGAATGAATGCAGTTCAAATCTCGCGATAACAAGCGTGAATTGCCCCTGTTAACACAACTGGGAAACCCTGGGCCTCCCTCTTCCTTTTGCTGTCCGCAAGCAAGGTACAGCGCACTCTGCTTCTTTACTAGCTATATTGCGTATAAATTGGCGTGTTGTTAGCTGTTTAAAGACTCAAACTTAGTCGGTGATGCGTAAATGTTTGCGTATATAGCAGACGTATTTTATGGACCGCTCCTAGAGATGTATGTGTGAATAAACGGCGAGATCTCATGCTGGAGTCTCCGGTGTTCCAATGGCCGCCTCCACGCAGCCGCATTGAGGCCTTGTGTGCTCAAACTACATCCTTTATAATAACACCCGTTGAGAGTATAATTAGGTGTTGCATTCTTTAGAAGTAAGGCCAGTTTTGATTCAAACGTCTATAACGTAACCGTGTGGTTGTTGTTTCGCTAATGGCGTTAGCATATTAGCTGAATGATAGCTAAGAGGATGCCTCCGAGTATCTGAAAAGCGAACCAAAGGTTTTTCATCTGTAATTTTACACGATGATGTGGTTTTTAAACGGTGTCTATTATTTGTTACGCAGTGTTACCCTAATATATGTCCGTGTTGCTCGCGTGTGTGTTTCAGATGCCAGGCGGTGTAACAGTGAAAGACGTCAACCAGCAGGAGTTCGTCCGAGCACTGGCAGCTTTCCTCAAGAAGTATGGATCTCTGTTCATTACTGGCTAGCTCCATATTTCTGAACGGCCGTGTCGCCATTGTTAGGATTTTTTCATGTGCTCTTACTCCATATACTGTGTGTCCGCACAGGTCGGGGAAGCTGAAGGTGCCGGACTGGGTTGACATTGTCAAGCTTGCTAAGCATAAAGAGCTGGCTCCCTGTGACGAGAACTGGTTCTACATCAGAGCGGGTGAGCGCACAGCCAGGATCCTTGATCAAACTTCATCAGACAGTTACCGGGGACCAGAGTAGCAAGTGTGTTTTGCCCTGTGATGGAGCGATACCCTCTCCAGGGTTTGCCCCGTGTTCATTGCGCTGGCGATTGGAGACCCCTGATGGGAAATGAATGAGTGAATGCATAACAGAGTGTCAATAAGCAAAGGATGAGTTCAGACTGCAGATGAGAGTTGTTGACATTTAACATGCAAGGCTCCGTAGAACAGCTGCTTCCTGGAGCTTTTGTAGAGGTCTGGACACAAAACTGGAGCGCTGCGCTAATCTAGAGATCACCAGATCCTTTAGTCGTGTTATACATTTTTATTTAGTAATTTTGGAATGGTCTCTGAACGACTAATCAACCGCTTGAACTCTTCCATAATGAGGTTTCTGCCATTGTGGAGGGCACACAGAACAATCTCCCAACATTCTAAATTTAAGTATTTAAACAAGGACGTCCCTGAAAGCTCGCTCTGCCATGTTTTTTTTTGTTTTTTTTTAAGAACTGATTTCACTGAACGAAGTGCCTATTAATACATTTACGAATCTATAGGAAGTGTGCCAAGTTATATCAAGGAGTCAGTTAACGAGACGATTTCATCAAAGTTTAGTGCAGATCCACCACTTCCTCCGACTGCGCTGCCCTGAGGAAGTCTGACCTTCTGTTCTCTTGCAGCCTCCACAATCCGTCACCTGTACCTGCGCGGAGGTGTTGGCGTGTGCTCTATGATAAAGATCTATGGGGGGCGTAAGAGGAACGGTGTGTGCCCATCTCACTTCAGTGTAGGCTCCAAAAATGTGGCTCGTAAAGTGCTTCAAGCCCTCGAAGGCCTCAAGATGGTGGAAAAGGACCCCAATGGGTGAGTGGTGAATGCGCTCTGGCTTTTCTGGAGCGTTTGTGTCTCGTTTACTGACCGTTTGTCTTGTTCACCAGCGGCCGCAGACTGACCCCTCAGGGCACCAGAGACCTGGACCGAATCGCTGGTCAGGTGAGTGCCGTCTGCTGCACGTATAAAGCATTAGAGTGATCCGATCAGTGACTTCGAGAAGGACATGCAGACGCTCTCCGAAGCCTTTCCTTGCGTGTTGGTGCTCTGCTTTCCTTGAGATGCTTTTGCACCAGTCTCATGCTGGAGGAAGTAAACAAGCCGATTGAATTTCACGCTCACTGGGCTGCCGTATGGCGTTGTTTTATTCTGCCCGATCTTCTTAATAATTTGAATTCTGATGAGCTACCGTGATTTTCTTCTGTCTCATCCCGGGCGGCTTCCAGCCCACTGTTACCTTTGGCTCGGCAGCAAAACCACAATCATTGCTGTTGCTTCACTGGTTTTATGCCCAAAGTGACTTGGATTGAGCCGACCATTGGCAGAACATTTCCTCTGTTAGCCATGGATCCGTGTGGAATAACATCTCACCCACGTCTCTCTCTCTCTCTCTCTCTGTTTCAGGTTGCTGCTGCGAGCAAGAAATCTTAATGTACAATAAAGTTTTGTGAGGAAAGCTGTGTTCTGTGCTCTTTTTTTTTGTAATACGTGTGTCTTGGTTAAACTGTATTTTTTGGGTTGTAATCTCTTGGTGAGGATGTGGATAGATTAATTCCTTCTGTTCTGAGTAGATGATTGAAACCATTGGGAGCCTGAGCTGTGGAGAAAAGGTGCCATCGGCATGAGATTTATGAATGAAAAGTGCTCTGCTCAGTTTCTCAAACCAGAACATTCTCTCATGAATCACGCAGTAATGGACTGCTGGGGTGGTTTAATTTTTTTAATATGGTTTTGATATTAAAGGTTTCTGGACTGTTGTCGCTTTGGAACGGAATGTTTTCACAGGTTTACTGGTCACCTTCACACATGACAAATGATCTTAACTTCACCAGAAGCACTTCCAGCAAACCTAGTGGAATAATTCCCCATCAGGCTCTTATATTACTTTTGTTGTGTTTATTAAAATGAACGAGGATTCCTTAAGATTAAAAAATTTCACATCACAATGTCAGGCAGAATTTAAGCAATCGCCTGAACAGACTTCACGAAATGTATCCTTCATCATGTTCAGAGCTGAAGCGTGAAACGAGGAAGTGCTTTGTGTTTCTTTCTGCTTGAAAAGAGGAGTGTTCCAGTGAATCCTTCTCAATACTGAGAGCTACAGGTTGGTAAAGAACTTTTTTTCATCCACGACAGAAACTATACAGACCAGGACACTGATGGAGAGGCTGCAGCTTGTAATGAACACCAGGGGGCAGCAAACAGGTTTATAGCTGCGAGCAGAGCTCCCCCAAGAACATGTCTGGGATCATTATTGTGCCGCATGAAGAATTATGTTGTGTATATTTGTGACCCCATTTGTAAATGCTTTTGTTTTCACGTGACAGATTAGTTAACCGTTATTCAAACGTAAATGCAGGAGTACAATATAAATGTCATTATTTTCACTAAAATAATGTGTGACGGGAGCAAAGTGACGCTAACTTGGTTCGAATGTAGACATTTACAAAGTTTAAATGCTGGAAAACTCAGAATTAAGCCATACTTCGGTGTCAACTATCAAGCGATTTGACCGAAATGAACAAAAATATCCTTTACTTTAATCTTCATTACACGTGATGCCCTCCAGGCGGCGGTGTTGTCATACTATAGAATCCTTTCCGTTCATTTACTGATTTTTCACGTGTTCTGTAGTAAACCACACCCGTGCATGGCTACATGAAGTATATATATATATATATATATATAGTATTTACACAAGTGTGTCCCAAAATACACATTTTATTTCAGTAATGTAAAAGTTAAAATAATTCATTACACCGAAAAGTGAAATATCTTTTATCTGTTATTATTAAGATTTAATATAAGGCTTGACATGTTTCAGTTTGTGTGCACGGCATACAAGTTTCACCTTTTAAAACAGAAGTTTTAAATAAATAGATTATTCCCTGATGAGACATTTTTTTGTAAATGACATCTGTATTTTTACCTGTGGGTTTAATAATTACGTTTGGTGTTTATTGGTTTAAAAGGTTGTTCTGCTGCATACCCTTCTCTTTATTCGTATGATTGTTCTTTCAAGGAATCGCGAGAGTTTGTGAAAATGCACGTGTCTTGTAACTCTAAACATGTTTGTTATTCTAGATTCTTTAAAGCTTCACATGCTGGTGGCATTCTCGCGATGACTGTTCTTTTGCTTTCTCTCTGTGGTGCATCATCCCGAAGTGTTTGAATTGGATGAGTGCGATCGGGGACAGGTCATCTGGCCCAGCACTACAGAACAAATAGCCAAAACTGTGAACTATGAAACACCCCCACACCATCACTCCTCCCCCATGCTTCACACCGGGAAGTGGAAATGGAGAGATTCAGAACCAGAAGCAATGAAGGTCTGCACGGATCTCAGCTAATCTCTCCATCAAGCTCTGTTTGTGTCGTGGCAGGTGGCGCAGTAAGTCCCAGTGCTTTTGTGCATTAATCTTCTGTGGCTGCGATGCGTATCTCTCTCCTTCTCTGTGTGTGTGTGTGCGTGTGTGTGTGTGTGTGTGGCATCAGACAGGCCTGTGTTGTCTTTACTCAACAGGCGCATGGCGCAGCCTCAAACCCTGGATGTAACACCTGTTTTGGGGCAAAAGTCAAGCAGTGAACAGATGCGGGTTTGAAACGCGGCGTTCGAGTCTTGGATTTGTTTGGCACTGGATCTGGTTCAGATGTCAGTGACGGTCGAGAGCAGAGTCAAGTTGAAACCATTAGGATGGTGATGCACAGCCGGCTGCTAAACTAACATGTGTGTTTGGGAATCTGTCTCACATGGAGACGAACGCTGCGCCTGTGTAAATATTGTATGAAAGAAAGAGCAGTCGACTCAACAAATCACTCAGAACATCTTCAAGAGGACGAGGCGACAAAGAACTCAGAATTCTCGATGAATCTTTATAACTCTCCCACGTGTTGCTTTTCAGCAATGTCTTCTTTCAGCTTGAGTCTCAAATCCATCTCGAGTAATTCTCAATGTTAAAGCAGAGAGTCTTGAGATCTATTGTAATGAAAGTGACACTGCGAGCAGATCTAGATCTATGCGATCGACAACACATCGCATCTCCTGATCAAATTGTTTATATGAAAAAGGGAGTTTGTGCGTTTCGTGATGAGCCCCGAAGAGCTTTTGCTCGTGTTGAAAGAACCCAGACACGTGTGTAAACAAGAAGATAAGCCTTGGATTGGGCAGCTTCCATGTCTCGTGTAAACCGCTGTCGTAAACATCTTTGTTAAATCCATGGAGTTGCTCAAGCCGTCATGTGCATCCACGCATTGTAGGAATGGCCAGACTCTGTCTCTGTCTTTGCTCTAAAACAAGTAGCACAGATCTTATCTCAGCGACTGATTACTGTACGGTTCTTCTATTTCTGTCTTATTTCTCTCACCTGCTCCCTCCCCCTGAGTGCTGACCACCTCTTCCCCCTGTTAACCATAAGCTCTTGGCTGCTCTGACTCCCCTCGAGAATGTGTGTTCAGTGTCTGTAGACAATCACACCCACCTTCCCTCTCCTCCGTGCAGCGGTATGAATTTTGCAACATCTCTGTATTAAATATTTACCCGAACGCTGTCCGCTGGAATGTGAACATGAGCCGTACACATACCTGGAGTTATTTATTAGGTCTCCAGTGACGTTCCAGATCCCAGCAGTTGGAAGAGACACGCATGAGTTAGGATTATAAGAGCGGATGAACTCTAGAAAGACACAATGGATTATTTATGGCTTCTGCGAGGGCCAGCGCTGATGCTGTGATGTTAGTTGTTCTGTAGCTTCGGACATTTCTTGAAGCAATGTTCCGCAGCTATCTCCTCGTGCACACAGGTTACTTATGTGGACCCCTACTGATCTTCTGTCTACAGAAATACGATATATCGGTGCATAAATAAAACCTCTACATGCACAGTATATACACAAATAGTTTTACACAGGTGAGAAACAAAGAGTTCACAGTGAACAAACACAAAAAGAAATGACATCTGCATTTGTCTTGAGAACAGCAGCAGTTCTCGTAGATGCTCCAGGGCAGATCCTGAGGGAACGCTTCCATATTTCACATTTTCAGAGCACCTCCGTTTCTAGACACTTGAGGCGCTCAGCCTTCTCCCCACATCGGAGGTATGTCGCTGAGGCTGCAACTCTTCCGTGAAGACCACTTCTGGTTAGACTTCCCTGCACGGTAGAGGGGTTCACCTGGGTCACACTGGATCCTGAAAAATAGAGGTGGAAACCTGAAAAAGTCCCAGAGCCGAAGAGGTTAATGAGTTCTGAAATCCTTTTGAATCTGGGCTCGAGGTGTTTGGGTATCCAAGAAGTGTATCAGCGTGAGAGAGCAGATCTGAGATCAGAGTCTAACGGCTGTCTATCAGGCGGTACACTGAGACGGATGCAGAACTACGTCTGTGCCGTTGGTTGGAAAGGCAGAGCTCAAAGGAATGCTGATCTGGGACATTTGTGGACAGTCTTGTAGAAAGACGACGTTGTGTCATTGGTCTGGGGTCCTTTCGAAAGCCAGGCCGCTCTTTCTCTCGATTCTGCTTCGTTCCACAGGAAAGAAATGGAAACTTTAGGGACTTCGTTCTCCGGTGGAAACATGAGAACTTTATCCAAATCTCGAGTCGCGGGCATTCTGAGCAGCAGATGAAGGCCTGCGGATTCAGAGTCCTCCTCTTCTTCTGTAACGGAGAGTCGTGCTTCCCTGTCCTTTGATATATGAATGACCCTCTATTTCATTTTTGATCACAAGCGCAGGGCTTCTGTTACAGCTGTGTCTCATGTCTGGCTGTGTTTAAATCTGTAGCGCGGCACACAGACAGCATTTCATGAATAACAATGCTCCGCCATCATTCCGTGCCCTGTGGGAGGAATGCTTGGGTGAGTACAAAGCCTCTGCCCATTAAAGCGGCCTGTAACCTGCGAGCGTAAATGTCTTTTTTATTATTCAAGTGTATATTTTATTCTCTTTGTTGACCTCACGTGTTGTTTCCAGAGCAAGAGGAGAATATTCACAATTCCTCGGATTATTCTGCTCAAGTGGATTCATTTATTCATTAGGGTTGTGACATGATTACACGTGTTAAATAAATGTAAATTAGAATAGTTAATCATTGTTTGAATAATTTATTTTGGGAACCCCGTGCCCCCAAAAGAGAACACGAAACTGTCAGATACGAGGTAATCGACGGCAGACGTGCTTTCTGCTCTTTTACTGCAAGACGTGGAGGTAAAGAGCCGTCAGCGTGAAGCGGATGAAACGCTGGCCGTTTATTATCGGTCACTTGCCAACGTCAACATATTAAAGTTATTAATAACATTTGAGTTGAAAACATACTCCCCGACTTTTGACTTTTCTCCTCAAATTCTTGCTCCAAGTGGCTGGACATAAGCCTATAAGTGTGTGTGGGGGGGGGAAGCAAAGGAGGGAATTATTGGAAGGAGTAAAAAAGAAGAAGAAAAGCTTGAAACATCAGGAAAAGAAGAGAAAGAAAAAATGTATTTGTATGCTTTTAAAAAGCTCTCAGTGCGAATCTATTATTTACTCTCAGGAACGGATCGATTGCTGCTGCATTCGTGCCTTTCTCTAAACATCTGTGCTGCAATAGGAAGTCAGAGAAAGTCAGAAGAAAGAGAGAGAGAGAGAGATGCTGAGTCAGGTTCTTCTAGACCCCAGAGCACTAATTAGCAGCTTCATAACAGGATCTGGTGAAGAGATCATTGATCTGGTGATGACCGAGGGAGGGACACTCGATACGCTTCGACACTCGAGAGTTTCATCTTCTAAACTTATTTTATCTCACGGGGTCTCGGACTCCAGGCTGCTCCGCGTGTCTCTGAGGAGCGGATGGAACGTCGTGTGATTATATGAGTCGGCGAAACAGAGAGATATTGCGGTTCTTCGTTCTTCCACTACTCGTCTTCACCTAGTGGATCAGGTGATTGACTGGAGATCAGAAGGTCGCTGGTTCGATCCCCAGCTCCACTGGGAGTCGAAGGTGGGATGAGTTTTGAAACTCTCTCCCTCCTGAGACAACCATTACTGTGGAGGCCTTGAGCAAGTTTCCCCACAGCTCCTCCTGCTCCGGGAGTGTGTTCACGATGTGTTTGTTCACTGCTGTGTGTGTGTGTGTGTGTGTGTGTGTGTGTGTGCGTGTGTGTGTGTGTGTGCGTGTGTGTGTGTGTGCGTGTGTGTGTGCGTGTGTGCACTTGGATGGGTGAAATGCAGAGCATTAAGATCCTCTTACCGATCACTCCATACTTGGTCCTTGTCACTTTCACAAGTCTTTTTTTTCTCTAGAGGAGCTTAAACATCTTCATTTTCATTCTGTTATTGATCAGCGTTACACATATTGTCTTTTAAAACGCTATTTTCATTAGATTTGTCATCCGATAAGCATTTTGAGTTGTATCACGTTGTCATGCCAACCGTAGCTAAATTCCAGAGAATGTGCTTGAAGCAGGAGCTGTGAAACCAGATGCCGATGTTCGAAACGGTTTGCTCTGTATATGCCTCGAGTGCAGTAAAAAAGAAGCTTACAATAGAAGAAGATATAACATGAGAAAATATAGGAACAATATTCAGAGGCTGTGAGATGGACTTAAGAAAGTCACAGAGGTGTGTTTATCTCCAGCGCACATGGAATAATCGACTCAAACATTAATAATTAATGCTGAGTTCACACTGAGTCACACATTACCAACACGTCTGTTATCTGCGGATAACTCGGCGTCCGGAGGGGGAACATTCGTCTGTGGGGCGGGGAAAGTGTCCCAGCCTCACGAACTCTCTCTAGGCTCACTGCGGTTCACCATATGCTGAGTATTGATTATGATTCGATCGATTTGTGCTCCCGTGTAGAACACCACTCTGTCCTTGGCTCAAAATAACATGCTTTTATTTAAACTTGTTTTTTCAAGAACAAATAGTCAAGCGAAGGGAAAATGATTCTAGGCGTTTCTCTTCACGGTTCTGCAACACTTGTTCTGACACAGGGGCATGCTGGGAGTTTGGCAGAAGAGATCACAGCGCTAAATCAAGGAGCTTAGCTTCACAGTTCGCTCCAAGCTAGGATTTCTGCGAGCTTCTCTCCGGTCACTATTCTCATCCCGGATCGTACTCCATCACTGCTGACTGATGATGAAGGCCATCTTGAATAGTATCAGAGGTGAGAGAGAGAGAACGATAGAGGCAGGGGGTTGGGATGGCACAGCAGCTGAAGGGGATGGGGTTCAGAAACGGTTCACTGGTATAAAGTGAGATTATCGAGCTGGGGGTGCTTAGTCCGGGGGTCTCCTCCGAGGGGAGGTGACATCAGTGCCGTCGGGTGCTGCTGAAGGAGGCTTCACTGCACACAGATGAGGCCCCGACGATAACAGAGACACTAGCACAGAGCTTGAATAAAAGGCATTTTTGAGCACCTGAATCATGTGAGAATATGAAGTAAAATATTATTTGTAAAGTTATGTTTTGTTACTTTTTAACAAAGTTTACTAAAGTGTGGATCGATTTATACTTTACTCTGAAAATACAAACAGCTTCTCAGCTCCAGAAGAAGGTGAGAGAAAGTTTCTACATCAGTAAAAACACAGGTAAAGTTACACGACAGATTGCGATCTGACTTTCTGACCACACTCCGCTTTAATCTGCTGCTGTTTGCAGGAAAGCATCTCTGGCTTTAGCTCCTCACGCAGCTTGTTTAGGATCATGTGTTCTACACAAAGTAACATTTCTTTTCCATCCAGGAATGTAATAGAGGGTTTTTAATTCCCCTACAACAACTTCCTCACCACAGAGGAAACGCACACTGGCTCATCGAGACGAAGGCGTATGGGATGGATGTTTTCTTATTTGTTCTCAGTTTTCATATGTAGTGCTTGTTTTATACTTGAATATTTGCTTTTGAAAACACATACAGCTACGTTTTCTTGAAACTCATTTTGATGTTGATGACGTTGCTGTTGTGGAGCATTGTATAAATGTGTTTGCTACGCCTGCCTACCTGTTCAGCTGGCACCATCCGGTATTCTGGTTTAGAGAGAATGGCCAGCAGCCACCTCATTAAGATGCATCGTATATAAACACTCACGCTTTGCTTCATCCATAATCATTTCCTCATCATTCGCTCCGTTTCTGTTCTTCTCTTTACAGGATTGTTTTCCCACAGAAAGAGCCATAACCCAATCTCCAGCTCCATCTTTTCCTGACTCTGTGTTAAAGAGTCTATGCCCTTCTTTCCTCAGTGATGTTGATATGGTTAAAAACACACAAAACACCTCCTCGCTGACCGTCCGGATTAGCAAGGGAACAGTGACATTCACCACCCATCCGGAAGCACCAGAAGAAAGATGGCAGCTCAACCTTTTAGAGGACCCTGTCTTCTCTGATCGCTCTTCCTGTCTTTAAAGTGAGTGAAGTCATTAAAATGGACCCAAGGGGTAGACACTATAGACACTTTCCATGAAGGAATCCATGGGCTAAACATTTACTACGAATGGGTCTTGAGAGAGTTTTCCCTCATCTGAACAAGTTATCAACGTATTAGTAAACGGAGAGCTTTGCGAACTGTCCAGTGCCCCGATCTGATCATCATCATCATCATCATCATCATCATCATCATCAGCGTCTTCCTCAGCTGCTCTCTGACCTCTGGCTCGGTCTGTGTGCTCCATGCTTTATGAAAATCAGCTCTGTTTGCAGAAGGAGAGAGAGAGAGAGAGAGAGAGATCTTCACTTGGGCTGTGGGCTGCAGCAATGATAGACTCTATTGTTCTGCTCAAATCTCCCGTGAGGATGAACCATGCAGCTGAAATGTCGGCACGTCCGCCCACGTGCCGCGTGAAACGACTGGCACAAATATTCAAACTTTTCGGATTGTATCCCCACACTCCGCCGCCTTGATGACAGATGTTTTGGTGAGATGTGCGTGTGATGATTATAGAGCACATCTGGAAGAGGGATTCACCTTGACCTTGTATTTCTCTGCTAAAGATATCGATTAACTTAGAGCAGAACTGTGAGAAACTGAATGAAATAGGTTTTTATCACCTCCTTTAACTCCTTCATGCGGATGTTTGAATCAAACACAACGGTCTCCTCATCTTCTGCCTTCTCACATTCACACGCTGCTCAGACAATGAAATATTCTCTGCTTTCATTTTGTTTGTGGATGTTAGACGAGTCAAATGGGGATTACGTCACGTCGCAAACAACTACAAATTCTTCTTTGAGCCACGTGTCCCTCCCATTTGTACCCAAACACCCCACAGACTGGGGGCAGTGCAATTTCACACTTTCACAAACTGTTGCTAACTTAAAGTGAAAGCAACTGAAGAAAACCAGTGTCATGCTTTATTTTCAATGTAGAGCACAGTTTTGAAATATATTTACACAGAAAACATGTTATAAAATAAATGAGAAACAACTGTATAAGATCTGCAGCGAACAGAACACATCTCAGTTCTGTGCAGCGAAGCAATTACCACAGAAACAAACTAAAAGCTACAAATCTTTAGCTCAAACACATTATCTATGGCATTCATGTACAAAACAAATAGGTTTCTACAAAATATTCTCTTAAAATATAACAAGCACTCTACAACCGAAACCACCAGCTTTGGTTGAAAATCGTTCAGAAGCTTTAAACAATCAGGCGTTCAATTCGGTTCCCTGCTTCCGCGCCATCGTTCCAGAAGCAGTTTATAAAACCATCGTTACAGTTGTTTAAATCATCCGTCTCCTGTTTTATCCACCTGTTTCTGCCTCTGCTGTGACCCGCAGCTCTTCCTACTGCTAGCTGACACACGAATCAGAATAGTCCTGGTCTGAATTTGAATTCCAACGGGGGGTAAAACACACACCTTGGACCTGTAGAAGATTCTGGACTGAGTGTAAGACCCAGCAGAGCAGAGCTGGTCTGGGAAAAGGTCACAGAGCGGGTTCCAGTTACCAGAACCTCTTTATTTCATGGAAGCTGTTTCCCAGAGCAAGCCCTGATCAGACGCAGGCTATGAAATGAAGCTTTAGCTGATCACACTTGATTTCCCAGAGCAGCTGCTTCAGTAACCTCACTGTAGTCATGAAGTAGAATCGCTCAGCGATGATCAGAACATTAAGCCACAGTTTCAGGTTTAATTAGTTTACTTTAAAGTGGGCACCAGATGTCAAATGATCACGGGTTGAAATATTCTTACATGAAAACCATAAAGACACATACATTTTCATTTTCTCAACGGTTTCTCAACATCTAAACAAACAATATCTGTGAGGAGTTGATTAAGCAACACTTGAATGTTTATGGATGGTTGGTAAGTTAGTTAAAAAACGTATTCAAATAAAAACAGTCACTTGCTGTTGAATTGAAGCTGGTTCAGATGCTTACATGTAGCCATTTCTTTGTTGTTGCTGTGCTTGAACTTCATCCTAAAGTGTTTGGGGCTGCATTTCCGCAAAGGGAGCTGGAGATTTGTCCTCGATGCAGAGAAACACAGACAGAAACGTGACCATCAGGACATACCAGTGGGGAAGCGCATGATTGGCACCAAAATTGTTTTGCAGCAGGACAACAAGTCCAAACACACAGCCAAAATATCTTCGGCATAAGGAAGAACAGGCAGAACTGGAAGTGACACATGGCCCCCACAGAGCTCAGCATCTTCGAGTGTGTCTGGGATCGCGTGAAGAGACAGAAGGATGTGAGAAAGCCACAAATACACAGAAGATCTGAGATGTTTGGAAATGGCTACAAGCCGAGTTCCTTCAGAAACTGTGTGCAAGTGCAGCTCGAAGAACTGCTGCTGTTTTTGGGAAGTGTTTGATTGAGATTCACTGCAGTTTGTTCCTTGGTGAAAATAAATGATTCGATTTCCATTTCTTTCACATCTGCCTGAAATACTGACTGGATTTGAAAATGGGTTCGCTGTGGTGTAAAAGCCAGTTCTTGGCAGAGCTTGTTCACTTCAGCTGCGCTTTCCTGCTCTGGAGCTGCAGAGGAGAGCGGGGAGCGAAGGGGAGGGGCTCGGCGCACACGGTCACCTTTTGTGCAAATATATCAGCCAACTCTCTGCCATCCGCGTCAGATTTCTTGCGCCAAGGAGGACCGGGAACAACTGCAGTGCTGCCTGCGGGTGAAGCTAGAGCTGAGTGTTGAAGCAGCAGCGAGGGAAAAGTACAGCGACGCAAACAGGACGCAACTGCACAGAGCTATGCTGGGACGCTGCGGGATCTGCTGCACCTTGCTCGCGCTTGCTCTGCAAGGTAAGTTTGGGAAACCGAGCGACTTTTACTGGAACTCCATGAGTATAGTGTGTTGTGTGAAATCAAAAAGCCTGCTTTCGAAGCCGGAGGTTGTTCGAGAGCGCTCTTTGGAGGAGGAGGAGGAGGAGGACGACCTGTTACTCTTGGAAGTGTTTGGGGATGAAAGAACTTTAGCCAAAGCGCGTTGTCTGTTTAATTCTGGTGCTAGTTGTAGTCTTTGAGATCTGGTTGAAGGTCCCTCTTCTGCTGTCTTCGGTGCCCAGTGTCGATGCGCGTGCACGCACTCACACCAGCTCTTCTAAAAGAAAACATTTCACACAGTTATTAACCGTTCTTAAATTCTTAGACGATGACCCTTTAAACGAAATGATAAAAAGGGATCTATATCAAGTCTATAAAAAGATGTGGATATCATGCGCAGAAGAAATGCGCGCTATGTGGACACCATGATCCTCTTATTTATAAAACAAATACCGTCTGCGCGCAAGAGTTATTTCTCATTAGTCAGTGCTGCGAAGAAAGAACCAAGCTATACTTTTCCCTACACTTTGTAATCTTTTATTTCCACCGTGCTGTTCTTGAGATGCGGCTCATGGTGGATTTTATTGAGTTCATTAAAAACAATCAGGAACCTTCACATCCATTTGAATCAATTGAAGGACAGTGTTGCGCTATTCAAAAAGCTTAGATTCTCATAGAATCACACTTTTCTGCAAAAGAGAGACTATTTTTACTTCTACTCGTCAACCAATCAAACCGACAGCCAATCACAGTTGAACAAATCATGGCACTTCCGCCAAAGGTGTAACTTTTGTATTTGTTTTTTGGCTTTCTCTCAGGGAAAAAGCCAAACGTTGTGATTTCTTCTAGTTTTTTTCTGAGAGGCTTGGCAGCAGGTATTGTTTTTTTCAGACATCAAGCCCAAGACTGAGCTAAATATCAGCTTTGGAAGTTGTGTGGTGCCTTTTACACTGACACTGCTATTTGTGTACAAGCAGGTTTATATTTATGTGTTTTAGCTTCTAGAAAGCACTCTGCTCAATATGCAGCTGCTAGCATTAGCACTTGTATTAGCACGCTAAGCTAATATCTGAACAGTTTTGTGTTTACGGAGCGAATCCCTTGTGTGTATCTCGGGTTTTGCTCTTGCTCTTTGTCATGTGAACAAATATCACCTTTGTTTTTAGGCCCCATTTATATTTTACTGGATGAAATCCCAGACAGCGGATGAATCAAGTTGGTAACGTTCCACATTTTTTTTGCTGAACGTACTTTCACTGATTTGCTCCAGCGGAACGTTTGTGGACATCGATTATTCAACATTCTATAAACACTCCAGTAGCTTCAGTATCTTCTCACATTTCCTTGGGCCTCCTGATGTTCAAACATTACTTTGATGAGCAAAAAGATGTTTGGTCAACATTGAAATCGTTTAATAAAACATTGTGCAGATTCCCCAGCTACTCGAGGGGCGTGGCTAAGTGACAGCCACATACGTGTTGACTCCTTTAAAGAGCAGCTGCACAAGCGTGTAGCATGAAATAAAAGCGTAGTTGTAAAACGGCTTTTTAAGAGCCCTCCAGGCTCACATTCCTCCGCATCCCAGATACTCGAGTTTATCTTCTCCTAAGGCTTTCTCACCCCCTCCCCTTTGGTGTTTCTGGCTCTTCCTGTATTTTCACCTCCTTTCAACACTGCGGCTATCTGCAATTTTTTTTGTCCGTCTATCTCACCCATCCGTGTAGAGTATTGTTTGAGACGCTTCACGTGTGGAGATTCTGAAAACACGCGTGGTGGAGCCGACAGATGAAGTGTTTCTTCTGATGAACTCACTGGAGGCTCCAGGGAGCCGTGTTGAAATCTGAAACACTGATCAGTGAAGCTTCTGTTGCCTCTGGACACAGCTCCTCAGAGATCCTCCTTTGAGAACTCTCTGCTTTTCCTCTCTTTTACCAAAGCATCATTAAAAGGAATTCGTGCACGTCCTGTAATTAGATTGATCAGCACTTCTGTCTCGACGATCAAACCCATTACACCCAGATCAGTCCCTTCACCAGTTTCATTTTATGCTCCCTGTACATGTGTGTCTTATGTTCGATTTTTACCTGTTTTCTGCTACTACAGAAGCCCTACAGAAACACAGACACTAGCAGATACTAACAGAATAAAGCTCTTATTTGTTCCATTTTGCCTCAACATTTCTCCAAAAACAGTGGCAACAACTGATTTATTGGCCATTTGTCTGGCATTGTGGCAAGGCTTTACATACGGTAGCTCCCAATGCGTCCCAGTAAGTCAGAATCAGTGAGTCCTGAAGCGAGAAACACTGTGAAAAACAGATTGGTTACTGTTTCAGTTTAGATGGCCAAGTGCAGATTGATGCTTACCCATAATCCTCTTTGGGATAAACATTGTCTAAAACGTTTCCTTAAAAGTGTTTTCATTATTTCTGAAGCCTGTCTGTGTTAGACTCTTAACGCTAATCCAGGAAATGACTGATTTCGTCTGAATGTGATTGACATGCGCTGCTGTAAAGCCGGCCCCTTCAACACGAGGAGTGCTGGACATTTCATCGTATGTGCTCCTTAAACGCGAGAGACTTGTGTTCTGAGAGTTTATTCTCCTAAATGTCATGAAGCTCCACAATGTGGCATCCCACCTTGAATTTCTTCAGAAGAGAAATGAATAGTACATATTTTTTTAAGTAATGTGGATTGAAATCGAAACAATTCCTCGTCACGTCTCGAGCACATCGACAGAACCATGTTTTGAAGACTTTCACTTGTTTCAGAGCTTCAGTCTAATTGATCTGTCGTGTTTAACTGCCAAGTGACAGCTGCTGGAAGTCTGCCCGTTCATTTCGGTCTGCTTCTACCTCTCCCAGAGGTACGCCATCCACATCATTTGCTTTATAATGGAAGTCTCTGTGATTAGCATTTAAAATGGTTGCCCCCAGCCTCGCACCGGCGCCACGTGACCCTGTTACTGTAAGTTCTCTCCCAGATGACATTTCAAACAAATTATTTCCATTTGAAATCCCCACCCAGTATCCTAAGGTGGCGTTGGCAGAGCACCTCTGTGACCGGGCCGTTTGATCACGGTGGCACGTCAGAGGGAGCCGTAAAGAATCATCACGACAGCTTGTCAGCGGAGTTTAAGGAGCTGCACAAAAACAACGCAGTTCCACTCTTTGTCTCAAATTTTCTCCTCGGCTAAATCTCCTCCGCCACAGTGGCATCAAACACGTACACACGCGCACCCTCACCACCCCCTGCAGTCGGTGGTAATTATTATGGCATTAGGAGGCTTCAAATTAAAAGCTGCTCTTTGTGTTGGGCCAGAAGATAAAAGGCAATCCCTGGCTGGTTTCAGAGCTTCCACAGATATCTATCACCAGATCACACACACGGAGCTAGTCACGCACACCTGTGTTTGAGCAGCGGAGGCCACACGCTCTACAAACTCTAAGTGCTCATTGGTCCTGCGTGAGGAAAGAGCTTGTAATGAGTCAGTGTTGAACCTGCTCCTCGAAGCAGCTTTGGGAGTAATGCTCGTGTGTGTGTGTGTGTGTGTGTGTTGAGAGGGGGGAGGGGGGGGGGCTCAGAGCTTGGAATGAGAAGCATTCAGCAGGGGACAGGTTACATCTCGCTCGCTGACTCCTCGACACAGATGGACCTGCTTCCTGCCAGTGAAAGCACAACCACGACACACTGGTTTTAATCCAGTAACCAGAAAGCGCTCGTCACCCATCTACCAGAGCTTTAAAAGCCTCGTGACTCGAGCATGCGCCACTTAATCGCACCGAAAGTTTAAAACGTGGCATTCGGAGCCTCAGCCGCTGCTGCGTCGTGAATAATAGAGACTGATTAAAACTCGTCAGTCAGGGATTGTGGACGACCTGATCTTTCCGGTTCATCGAAGTCTTGCGATTGGAATCTCGATGTGTCCTAGGCGGAAAGCGTTCCAAAAACGGGTTTCTGTAGATTTGCTGCACAGGGATCCGCTGCTGTCTACGCCACTGGTCCATCAGTGTATTGCACAAATAAACTTTCGATATGCATAACTTTACCTGTGTTTTTACTGATGTAGAAACTTTCTCTCACCTTCTTCAGGAGCTGAGAAGCTGTTTGTATTTTCAGAGTAAAGTATAAATCGATCCACACTTTAGTAAACTTCGAGACGAAACACGCTGTGTATGATATGGAATCAGCTCCGCGTCGCAGTGAACTTCCAGATCGATGTGTTTTCTGAGCTTTCTGAACTGGCTCCAGATGAAGCAGCACATGCACCAGACTTTGGCCACAGCTCATGTACATCAGACACTGGTCCGCTCCCAATCTGCCGTGAAGGCTCTGAACACATTGTTTAATCCAATTTACACATTTATACATTATTTTTTTACATAACTAGCTGTAGAATGCAACTGTGCACGTCAGACACTATAGAAGCACAGCTATGAAATTACATCACCCGTCACATGACCGTGGAGGAACATGACACTAGCTGCGATTCTGTCTCAGCTGCTGGAGATTTTTCACTCAGTGCCAGTGAATGTATCCTGAAAGTGTTTAAAACGTCTCTCGTGATCATTTTCACTTGAACACCGTGTACGCTGACGTCCGGTGTTCTGATAGGACCTCTCCAGACCCTCAGTGGAAGGACCAGACGGTGTATTCAGCGTCTTTGAGATGCTTTGTGTTTTAAAAACTCCAGAGCGGTGGTTAAAAGACTCATTAATAAACAAAAGTGCCAGAGTTTTGGCTCATGGAACTGTTCAGGAACTGTTGATTTGGACTGGAGTGGTTCTCTGGCAGCTGCATTGACGAAACCTCAAGGAACCCCGTGCTCTCTCAGAAGCAGAGATACTGTAAACATCCTGTCGTTTCATCTTGATATCATCCACGCCGGTGTTTCCTGATGCTTTGTGCCTGATCTATTCCCAAAAGCATGCTTTCATCGACATCCAACATCATGCGATCGAGTCTGGAGCAAGCGGTTTATGCATCACAGTTAAATAACGACACGCTTTAAAATCCCCACCGGATTAGAACAGACACGTCCCAGTCAGCAAGTTCTGGTCTGTCACCTCGGGTGTTCATCTGGCATGGGGTGTGTGAGTCTGGCGAAGGTGCTGCCATACAAGACATCGTGCGAAAAGTTTCAGTGATGTGTAAAACAAAATCCCAGCTGCGGTCATGTGATGTGTGATGTCACTACGTACGGAGCATCAATTACACGAGAGCACACATTCGTGTTCCCTGCTCGTCACGTGAACAGTGGTTCCAGTACATTTTGGAGAAGTAATGTTTTTTATTTCAGTACTTTAATAATTTGAATCCCCAGAAAAGCTTCCCGGTTGCTGAGAATCTCTTCACGCGCATGATCTTAAGGTATTCGGCTAAAGTTCTGAGGAGTGTTGTGGTCGGAGGGTTAAAGACGTCGAGAGAGGGGACTGATGACCTGAGCCACAGGGTCCTGATGCTGACACTTTAAAGCAGTGGATCATCTGCGTGATGCTCCTGATGTTATTAGACTTTTCCTTTATGTTTTCAGTGCTGTTTGTAACCAATGGGGGGGAGGGGTGGTAGATTGCATTTAAATGTAGATGTCGTTGGGCATCCAGACTGTGTGTGTGTAGGTGTGTGCGTGTGTGTGTGTAGATTCGGAGCTGGCAGGGAAGGCTTTATCCGTGCACTTTCACCCAGAGTCAGTGCTTCAATGAAGCCAACCGCGTCGCACCATCTTTTTCTGCCCCCCCCAGCGTCCCATCTTTCATGAAAGCCAGGCCCAGCCCACTCCTTCAGTGTTCAAACAGTCTCTCCACACTACAAAGCACCGGGCCTGACTAAAAGAGAGATAGAGAACCCCGGTAGCCCGCCGCCCTTTGATTTCTCCAAGGCTGTCATTATCAGAGTGCAGGAAGCAGAGCGTGTGGAAGACGCTGTACGTTACGGACGCTGAAGTGGTCTGATGGTAAAGTGGGGAGCACAGTGAAGACCTGCATCACTGCGTGCAGCATTCTTTGAAGAGAAGGCTCTTTGGGGAGACGGGGTTAAGAGCGCGGATCCATTTAGCTCTGACGATTGGCCAAAGCCGATTCCTGAGGCCTCTCGCAGGCATTCCTAATGGATTCAGCGCTGATGGTTTTCCTTTTGGGGAAAATATAGCTTTCTAGTGAGGATCTTAGGTCATGCTTCTCGATCCTCATCTCATTGTACATTACCGCATCTCCCTCAGCTCTAATATACCCCTATCGATTTGGAAATGGACATTAGTTGTTCTCAATTGATTTGTTTGTCCTAGCTGTGCTTTGGGATTTGGCTTTACCAGAAACGCTTGATCTTGAGTCTTCAACTTGTGTTTTGATCTCAGGCAATCTGTTCAGTGCCTTGTTTCTATTTCGGATTGCAATAGACGTGAGTGGAATGCTGCGAATGTCATCGAAATCATCGAATCCGTTTAGGCCATGGAGGATCAACAATGTGCGGAGGAGTGCAAGCGTAGTTGCTACTGAGCCAAGGAGGTCATCTCGTACCTGGAGACTCAAGCAACGTGTCAGGAAAAAACCTGCAGAGACAGTCTGAGCGTGCCAAACCAGTGCCACATTTACCTTTACAGTCATACTGGTCACGGTGGAGTTTAGCAGTGCGTTGAACATTCTTGAGATCTGAGTTGAATCTTTGTTTTGTTGGGTCTTTTGTTTTAACTCTGGCAGCAAGAAAGCAGTCGTGTTGAAACAGTTTAAAAGCTCTTCAAACATCCCTTTCCTCACAGCGACTGCGGCCATTGTCCTCACACTATCAGCTGGCAAACATTCCCTGGAGAATGGTCTACTGACTCAAGGAACAGAAAGCCTTTATAGCCCTCGGCTTACAGCTGTTTGGTTAGTGCAGCACTCCCAGGGTGAGCTATTCACTGCCCTGCACTCCTGCACGGTGTCCCCTGGCTGGAGACTGCCCGCAGCCTGCTGCAAAATCTCCTGTTTGCACTGGCACCACCTGAAAGCATGCTCACGTTTAGTTCTGCTGAGCAATTCTAGAAAAATGGTTGTGCTTCAGTGGAGGATTCACGAAGGAGCGCTTTGGGGATTTTCTGTAACGTTTTTCTGTCCTGACGGATTCGTTTGTATGAACAAACCTTTAAAGAGACTCTGGAAAAGAGTGAGTCTTCTCGAGAATGCTTCTTCTGCAGGGCCACCTTCACACAACATCACTGACGTCTCACTTTTTCACTTCTTTCTCTGGCTGATGCTGGACGAGAACCCCTGACCTGACGCCTTCACTGACCCCTTTGATGCTAGTGCTCTGGTGTAGGGATGCAAACCAAACTTCACAATGTTGTTAACCCGGTTGTTCTGGCAAACCTGTTCAGTTGTGTTTCGATGGCCTTCGTTTTCTCCGTTTATTCGTACGAGGAAGGAGGGGTGCAAGCATTAGCTCTATTCACCGCTTTAACAGGAGTGGGCTATGTTTTTCAAAACGACTCTCGTTGGATCTGTTTTTATTTTGTTTCGTCCAGTTATTGTTTGCATATGGTTCAGGGGGTGAGACAGGACGTTCCCTGAGTGAGTTTCGTTCTGTGATTTATCATCAGTTAACAATCCCTCACTCTCGGCTTGTTCCTTTAAGATGAAGGGCCTTGTTTCCTGGAGCCGCTTTGACCGTTTTTTAATCTGGTTAATGGTTAGCCGAGCATTGTTAACCTCTTCAAGGAAAACAGTCACTGTTTGACCAGCCACATTGTGTTTTTAAAGCGTTTGACCCGTGAAGCACCACTAACCCCTCATTGAGATTGAATTCTCCTTGCTTGGGAGGATCAAATGGGAGTGCTTGTGGGTGCGTATTTGTCTGGTGTGGATTACTTTACATGAATTAAAGATGATGAGGAAGAGCGAAGTGATTTCCGCTGATTTTAAACCAATGCGTTCTGCAGACGTGAGTCAGACGAAGTTGTGGAGGTTTTGAGTTTGTGGGATTGGGGCTTCCCCTCCCACAGGTTGATACAGGGGGCAGATCAGGTTTCGTTTAGATGGCACATGCTCAGGTGTTCACCTGGGGGAGAAGAGCGTCTCTCAACCCCCACATCCTGCGCCGAGTCTGTAATCTACACTCCGTACGTGTTTGCAGACCTGTGTCAACCTGACTGTGAATGTAGGGCAGCAATCAGCTGAAGATTCCACTCTAGTGACGGAAAAAACGAACAAATCCTAACAAATGAAATACATTCAAACGCCACTAAGCCAAACTAGCAGAGTTAAATCAACACTGCAGGTGTCAAAAGTGTGGATCTATATATACAGTAGCCAGTGTTGCACTGTTATTGTTTTTAGTGCCATTTTTCACCTTTATTGAACTGATGGGGCAGTGCTGTGACAGGAAGAGAAGCGGGGGGGGGGGGGTGTCTGTGACACTAGGTTGTTTTCTAAGTGAACTCGTGGTTTGATGTTAAAATCACTCTCTGTGAACTGACTCTGAGTTGGTATTTTGGAAATGTTTGCTTTGACACTGAGTGGGCTTTCTCTTCTCGGATTGTTTGATAGGCTGGGGGTGGGGGGGGGTGGAGAACATGGGAACTCCATGATTAGAGCTGATAGAAGACCCAACTCTTCACTTGTTTTGTGTGTGTTCTACAGTCTAGGTGTTAATTACAGTCATGGATCAAAGCTGAGACACTTCCTAAATTCATTAATATTCATGAATATTCAGCTTCTAAAAATGTCATGTGACTTGGGGAAAGAAATGTAATGCTGATGGTGGATTTTTTTAAAACCCTACAAATAATTAAATGGTTGTTGTTTTTATCCACAAAGAGAGAATAAAGAATAAAAAACTGAAAATGTTCTGATGACCATGACCGAGCTCTAGGTGGCAATCTCAGGGGTCAGATGTTTCTGATTGAATCTCCAGCTCCTTGCATAGACTTAGCAGGCAGTAAGGGTGAGAGACGCGCTAGCTCCTTCTTCTTGAGTCAGGACATGAAAGTGAGCAGATTTGAGGTAGTTCTGCTTCCCTTTCTTCCTCGGTGTAGATCAGCAAGCCCTGTGCTGGGGTCCCGGGTTAATAAGTGTCCCTGGCTGGAGCTAATCAGCTAGTGGACCCCGAGGATCCCCGCTCTGGCTGTAATTCTGCTGCTTCTCTGATTGACACTCAGCTCCATAATCACATTCAGGCCTGCGGGGGGCCAGCGCTGGTTCCTGGAATAATCTCGAGCGATCAGCACAGTCCCGGTGCAGGGTGCTAGCACGACCGCTCACTAGCATTTGCTGTTCGGCTTCAGGTTTTATTCATCCTTGAGTTCAAACCTCATAAATATCTGGTAATGTGCTTAGGATGCTCTTTTCCAGACCAGTGAAATCTGTACGAAGAACATTATGCTTCGACTCCATCAGGACAGATGTTTTACCAGAACAGGATCTCAGATGACGATAACACTCTGCTTTATTACGTTTGCAGAACATGAGTTATTCTTCACACAGGAAAAGAGCTTTTGTGAAAGCCGGTTATTCTTTATTTGCGGTCTATCATCAGTTTCTGCAGAGAGTGATGCAAATATTGTGATGCTCATGTGAAACGCTATCTTCTCACACTCTGCTTACTAGTGCTTTTTATTAGTGGAAAATCATGGCCAAACTCTTACTGATGAAGAATAATCTGTGCTAGAGTGCCGCTGTGGGTTTGTTCGTCCTCCATTGTAGCACAACGGCTGTGGAACATCTCAGACTTGGACTGGCAGAGAATCCGACTCCTTCCTTCTCTGTCAGCAGCTGGCACATGCAATCCCGAGGCCGTGAGCAGTGGAAGTGGGAGAGTAACAGAGTCAGTGTGGGTTGAGAAGAGACAAGGTGTGTTCCTTAAAACCAGACGGAGATCTGGAGACTGAGCCCTCCCCGCTCTCTCTGAAACATTTGTGCTGGTTGTTGGTGTGATACTGTATCTCTCTGAGGGAAATTTCTCACACTCCTCTACCCTTTCCTTTGTCCTTCATTCATTCTCCAGCTCTCTAATGTCTGTCCTTTCTTATGGGGAAACCCCTTCCTGCGCTCTTACCTCCTTTCTCTCAGATTCTGTAAGCTCTAGCTACTCAAGGACAATAGGAGTGAGATGTTGTGTTTTGAAAAGCAGAGTGTCGTGTGATGAGGATGTTTCGTTCTTTTCCTGAGAGCACCTTTCGCTGGAGATGCATCCTTTCATTCTGCAAACCACAGGAGCCGCTGTCAAGGCATGAATTTAGACACTGGAGCCTCGACTTGGCATTATGACTAGTGTATCGATTTAGACCCGCGGTGACCGAGCCCCTGATACACACACAAAAGCTGTCATTGAAGGAGTCTGCTCTATTCGTTTAAGGAGAGCTCCGTGGAGGAGCTTCAGAAAAGCTGCTGCTTTTAATGTTACGTCACACTGCTCCCTCTGACCGGAACTTTATTACCTTTTAATTGAAATGTTAGCGAACAGTATCAAGAGCCCTGTTTCACATACAGAGACATTCCCTCTCCGAAGCTCTAGTACCTGCAGCGGCTCGAGGACAAAGCTGCATTGTTAAGACATTCCAGAGGCTGCAGGAATGCAGGTATTAATGCGGAGTGATTAGACGCAGTGAGAGAACGAGGGCTGAGAGGAGGGGGTGATGGAAGAAGAACGACAGAGGGGGAAAGTGAGTAATGGAGAAGGAGTGATTGAGGTACAGAAAAGGAACATACTGCTGAGTTCCTCGTTGTCCTCCTCACAGATTTACTGATAACAGAGGCTAAAGTTCCAACAAAAATACAAAACGCAGGCGATTGAAGAGCCGTCCATCATTCGTCTCAATATTCCACTCGCGCTTGAAATAAAACGTGCTTTTAAAGCCCACGCAGCTTTAGACCTTTTTTCGACTTTTTAAATGCTCCGAATGAAACGTACACAGGCGAACGATGGATGTGTTTTCACTGAGAGAGCCGTGGTTACAAGAAAAGAATTCAGACTGAACTCCTCTTAAAAAAAGGAACTTGGATGTCTGGGAGGTCTCGGTGCACCAGCCGGTGAGCGGATCTGTGAGTGAGGACGAGAGCGAGTGAGTGGGGGGAGGTGAGGGCCGTGCTGCCAACTGTCAGTTGTGCCATCCCTGCTCTGTGGCCAGGTGGCATCAACCAGCATCATGTTCTGGCATTAAATACAGCAGAACCCTTCCAACATGAAGTGCTGTAATCAATGTCAATGTCAACTGCACCCCACGACCCCCAGCTCTCCATCTGCTTCCTGGAGGTGCTGGCAAAAGTGGCTGGAGGTTTCTTCTGACGTCCATGAATGTCCCTCATCATACACGCAACACGCTTGGAAGTGCAAATATTTGCTAAAAGTACTTTAATGAAGGATCTCTCCGTTAGTCTGGAATCAACGAGAAGATCTAACCAAACCAAACCAGCTAGAAGATCTCCAGACCGAAGATGAATGATGAGCAACGCAGCTTTCCCCCCTGCCTCATACATGCGGTAAAATATAGAGTCTACATTTAATTTCTGCACCTCCATCTCACAGAGTCAAGGAGTGATTGTGAGAAATGCATCTGATTAGAAAACTGCACTGGCTTTCCTCCTCCTCCTCCTCCTCCTCCTCTCTGTAGTGGCCGTGGGTGAGCTCCGGGTGGGGTGACAGAGAGGCAGAGAGACAGCTGGACACCCTGTGCTCCACAGATCAGCTTTCACAAACTCTCTGGCATGTTTGGCTGCAGTCGGTCTGTCTCTCCGTATCTTTGGTTCCGCGCCGCTGCCTCTTCTCGTTCCCCGGATCGACGCTGTGTTTCAGTCACATTCCCTCCAATCGGGGAGTTTACCGTGGGGTTGGTAACCTGCGTCCAACTCCTGCCTCATGACTCAAACACACAGCTGAAGAGTGAAGTCATGAAAGCAGGACGCCGCTGCTCTGGAACCTGGAACCCCCCCCC